>JAKRSK010009049.1:0-18262 GCA_029891615.1 Natrix natrix natrix
AGATAGATAGATAGATGATAGATAGATAGATAGATAGATAGATAGATAGATAGATAGACAGACAGATAGATAGATAGACAGACAGACAAACAGATATAGAGATAGATAGATAGATAGATAGATAGATAGATAGATAGATAGATAGATAGATAGATAGATAGATAGATAGATGATAGATAGATAGATGATAGATAGATGACAGAAAGACAGACAGACAGACAGACAGATAGATATAGATATATGCAGATAGATGATAGATGATAGATGATAGGTGATAGATAGATAGATAGATAGATAGATAGATAGATAGATAGATAGATAGATAGATAGATAGATAGATGATAGAAAGATAGATAGATAGACAGACAGATAGACAGATAGACAGACAGACAGGTAGATGTAGAGATAGATAGACAGACAGATAGACAGACAGACAGATAGATAGATGACAGATGATAAATAGATAGGAGAGAGATAATGGATGATATATGATAGGTGATAGCTAGGTAGGTAGATAGATAGAGATTGATAGATAGATAGATGTAGATATAGACAGACATAGATAGATAGATAGACAGACAGACAGACAGACAGATAGATAGATAGATAGATAGATAGATAGACAGATGTATAAATAGATAGATAGATAGACAGACAGAGACACACAGACAGATAGATAGATAGACAGACAGATAGATGTAGAGATAGATAGATAGATAGATAGATAGATAGATAGATAGATAGATAGATAGATGATAGACAGATAGACAGATAGATGATAGACAGACAGATAGATAGATAGTTAGATAGATGACAGATGATAAATAGATAGATAGGAGATAGAGAGATAATGGATGATATATGATAGGTGATAGCTAGGTAGGTAGGTAGATAGAGATAGATAGATAGATATAGATGATAGATGATAGATGATAGATGATGATAGATAGATGATAGGTGATAGACAGACAGTCAGTCAGACAGAGAGGACCACCAAGGACCCCTCTTTTCAACCTGGAGTTACAAAACTTCTCCCTTGTTGATCTGCTTCCAGGTCTAGCGATCACTCTTCAGGATGTCTCACATGCGGAAAAAGTTCCCCTTCCTGAAGAGGGACAGCCAAGAGGCAAAACTACAGATCAATAATAATAATGACCAGCAGCGGTGGGACAACCAGGAAGGCCAATTCTCGGGCTCCCACCGGTTCACTTCCTCAACCGGTCAGCGAGCCATGCAAGTCCTGCCTCTGCTGGTAAAGTCTTCTCCAGCTCCAATGGAGGCCAGGAGGAAAGTTCAGCTTCCAGCGCTGGGGCTGCCCGATCTGGTCCAGAGAGGAACTGTCAAGACCCCTCCAAGGACTTCTAAAATGGAGGTCAAGCATGGCCAGAAGGAGCTCCCTCCCCTGCCAAGGGGGCCCGAAAGGGAAAAGGCTCAGAGGAGCAGCCTTGACCAGGGGAGAAAATGGAGGGAGAAGGAGCGATGAAGAGAGGGGCAGGGAGCAAGGAGGAGAGAGGGAGAGGAAGACAGGGGGGAGAAGGAGGAGGAAGAGGAGCAGCAAGTGGAGGAGGAGATGAGAAGGGAGGGAAGGGAGAGGAAGATGATGAAAGGGGAGGAGGAGGAGAGAGGGGGAAGGGAGGAGGAGGTAGTGAGAAAGTAAGGAACAGAGAGGGAGAGAGGGGAAGGAGTTAGAGGAGGAGAAGGAGAAGGACTGTGGGGTCCTTGGTGCTCTCTGAGCTTGGTGGTTTTCTTCTTGACATTTCATGACCCAACTAGGTAAGGTGATCAGTACTTGAAGGGAGGGATCTTTTCTCTGTGCTTCTATAAGTATTGATGGCCAACATCCCTAGTTGGGCAATGAAACGCCTGCAAGGAACACCTCCCCCCAGCTCAGAGAGCACCAGGGACCCCTCAGGGTCAGATCAGCGAATGGAGTGGTTTTTTTAGCTTTCTTGTCGTATTCGAAACTGAGTTGTGGGACAAAAGTAACGTCTTCTGGCTGAATTAAGGTTTTTTACCAATTCTTGGATACGATTTAGTCTAACTCCTCAGGGAAAATTCAGATCAGCGAATGGAGTGGTTTTGTAGCTTCCCCGACCCAGGACCCAACTAAGATGTGTATGTGGTTCCGAACCGAGCTCTGGGTCAAAAGTCACGATTTCTCGCTAAATTGAATTCCTTTGTCAATTGGGAAATGAGCTTTGGTCTAACTCCACACGAAAAGCTCAGATCAGCGAATGGAGTGGTTTTGTAGCTTCCCCGACGAAGGACACATCTAAGATATGTATGTGGTTGAAACGAGCTGGGGGTCAAAAGTTAGGTTTTCTGGCTGAATTCAGGTTTTTTGCCAATTCTGGGATACGATTTAGTCTAACTCCTCAGAGAAAGTTCAGATCAGCGAATGGAGTGGTTTTTTAGCTTCCCCGACCCAGTACCCAACTAGGATGTGTATGTGGTTCGTTACCGAGTTCTGGGTCAAAAGTCACGATTTCTCGCTGAATTGAGTTCCTTTGTAAATTGGGAAATGAGCTTTGGTCTAACTCCTCACGGAAAGCTCAGATCAGCGAATGGAGTGGTTTTTTAGCTTCCCCGACCCAGGACACAACTAAGATATGTATGTGGTTGAAACGAGCTCGGGGTCAAAAGTTCCCTATTCTGTCTTAATTGAGTTCCTTTGCCAATTGGGAGATGACCTTTGGTCAGATCAGCGAATGGAGTGGTTTTTTAGCTTTCCTGTCATGGGACATAACCAATATGTGCTTCGTGTTCGAAACTGAGCTCTGGGTCAAAAGTAACGTTTTCTGGCTGAGTTCAGGTTTTTTGCCAATTCTGGGATACGATTTAGTCTCAGGGAAGAGCTCTGGGTCAAAAGTTCCTTTTTCTGGCTTTATTGAGTTCCTTTGCCAATTGGGAGATGAGCTTTGGTCAGATCAGCGAATGGAGTGGTTTTTTTAGCTTTCCTTGTCGTATTCGAAAATGAGTTGTGGGACAAAAGTAACGTCTTCTGGCTGAATTAAGGTTTTTTACCAATTCTTGGATACGATTTAGTCTAACTCCTCAGGGAAAATTCAGATCAGCGAATGGAGTGTTTTTGTAGCTTCCCCGACCCAGGACCCAACTAAGATGTGTATGTGGTTCCAAACCGAGCTCTGGGTCAAAAGTCACGATTTTCTTGCTAAATTGAATTCCTTTGTCAATTGGGAAATGAGCTTTGGTCTAACTCCACACGGAAAGCTCAGATCAGCGAATGGAGTGGTTTTTTAGCTTCCCCGACCCAGGACACAACTAAGATATGTATGTGGTTGAAACAGAGCTGGGGGTCAAAAGTTAGGTTTTCTGGCTGAATTGAGTTCCTTTGCCAATTTGGGACGATTGAGCTCTTGGTCAGATCAGCGAATGGAGTGGTTTTTTAGCTTTCCTGTCAGGGACCATAACCAACTAGATGTTATGTGGTTCGTAAACGAGCTCTGCGGTCAAAAGTAACGTTTTCTGGCTGAATTCAGTTTTTTGCAAATCTGTGGATACGATTTATTCTAACTCCTCAGGGAAATTTCAGATCAGCGAATGGAGTGGTTTTTTAGCTTCCCCGACCCAGGACACAACTAAGATGTGTACGTGGTTCGGAACCGAGCTCTGCATCAAAAGTTACATTTTCTGGCTGAATTAAGTTCCTTTGTCAATTGGGAGTTGAGCTTTGGTCTAAGTCATCAGGGAAAGTTCAGATCAGCGAATGTAGTGGTTTCTTAGCTTCCCCGACCCAGGACACCACTAAGATCTTCCAAATGGCAAAGGAACTCTATTCAACCAGAAAACGTTACTTTTGACCCAGAGCTCGTTTCAACCACATACATATCTTAGTTGTGTCCTGGGTCGGGGAAGCTAAAAAACCACTCCATTCGCTGATCTGAGCTTTCGCTGAGGAGTTAGACCAAAGCTTAATCTCCCTAATGACAAAGGAACTATATTCAGCCAGAAAACGTTACTTTTGTCCCAGAGCTCAGTTTTGAACACGACAGGAAACCTAAAAAAGCACTCCATTCGCTGATCTGAACAAAGCTCATCTACCAATTGGCAAAGGATCTCAATACAGCCAGAAAAGGGAACTTTTGGCCCAGAGCTCATTTCAACCACATACACATCTTAGTGGAGTCCTGGGTCGGAGAAGCTAAAAAACCACTCCATTCGCTGATCTGAGGATTCCCTGAGGAGTTTGACCAAAGCTTACCTCCCAAATGGCAAAGGAACTCAATTCAGCCAGAAAACGCAATTTTTGACCCAGAGCTCGGTTTCGAACAACATACACATATTAGTGGTGTCCTGCGTCGGGGAAGCTAAAGAACCATTCCATTCGCTGATCTGAACTTTTCCTCAGGAGTTAGACTAAATCGTATCCCAGAATTGGAAAAAAACTGAATTCAGCCAGAAAACGTTACTTTTGACCCAGAGCTCAGTTTCGAACACAAACACAAATTTGTTATGTCCCATGACAGGAAAGCTAAAAAACCACTCCATTCGCTGATCTGACCAAAGGTCATCTCCCAATTGGCAAAGGAACTCAATAAAGCCAGAAAAGGGAACATTTGACGCAGAGCTCGTTTCAACCACATACATATCTTAGTTGTGTCCTGGGTCGGGGAAGCTAAAAAACCACTCCATTCGCTGATCTGAACTTTCCCTGATACTAAATCGTATCCCAGAATTGGGAAAAAAGCTGAATTCAGCCAGAAAACCTAACATTTGACCCAGAGCTCGGTTCGGAACCACATACACATTTTAGTTGGGTCCTCGGTCGGGGAAGCTAAAAAACCACTCCATTCGCTGATCTGAACTTTCCCTGAGGAGTTAGACTAAATCGTATCCCAGAATTGGCAAAAAACCTGAATTCAGCCAGAAAACCTAACTTTTGACCCCCAGCTCGTTTCAACCACATACACATCCTAGTTGGGTCCTGGGTCGGGGAAGCTAAAAAACCACTCCATTCGCTGATCTGAGCTTTCTCTGAGGAGTTAGACTAAATCGTCATTTCCCAATTGGCAAAGAACCTGAATTCAGCCAGAAATCGTAACTTTTGACCCCGAGCTCGTTTCGAACCACATACACATCTTAGTTGTGTCCTGGGTCGGGGAAGCTACAAAACCACTCCATTCGCTGATCTGAGCTTTCCGTGTGGAGTTAGACCAAAGCTCATTTCCCAATTGACAAAGGAATTCAATTTAGCGAGAAATCGTGACTTTTGACCCAGAGCTCGGTTCGGAACCACATACACATCTTAGTTGGGTCCTGGGTCGGGGAAGCTACAAAACCACTCCATTCGCTGATCTGAATTTTCCCTGAGGAGTTAGACTAAATCGTATCCAAGAATTGGTAAAAAACCTTAATTCAGCCAGAAGACGTTACTTTTGTCCCACAACTCAGTTTCGAATACGACAAGAAAGCTGAAAAAACCACTCCATTCGCTGATCTGACCAAAGCTCATCTCCCAATTGGCAAAGGAACTCAATAAAGCCAGAAAACGGAACTTTTGACCCAGAGCTCTTCCCTGAGACTAAATCGTATCCCAGAATTGGCAAAAAAACTGAACTCAGCCAGAAAACGTTACTTTTGACCCAGAGCTCAGTTTCGAACACGAAGCACATATTGGTTATGTCCCATGACAGGAAAGCTAAAAAACCACTCCATTCGCTGATCTGACCAAAGGTCATCTCCCAATTGGCAAAGGAACTCAATTAAGACAGAATAGGGAACTTTTGACCCCGAGCTCGTTTCAACCACATACATATCTTAGTTGTGTCCTGGGTCGGGGAAGCTAAAAAACCACTCCATTCGCTGATCTGAGCTTTCCGTGAGGAGTTAGACCAAAGCTCATTTCCCAATTTACAAAGGAACTCAATTCAGCGAGAAATCGTGACTTTTGACCCAGAACTCGGTAACGAACCACATACACATCCTAGTTGGGTACTGGGTCGGGGAAGCTAAAAAACCACTCCATTCGCTGATCTGAACTTTCTCTGAGGAGTTAGACTAAATCGTATCCCAGAATTGGCAAAAAACCTGAATTCAGCCAGAAAACCTAACTTTTGACCCCCAGCTCGTTTCAACCACATACATATCTTAGTTGTGTCCTGGGTCGGGGAAGCTACAAAACCACTCCATTCGCTTATCTGAGCTTTCCGTGTGGAGTTAGACCAAAGCTCATTTCCCAATTGACAAAGGAATTCAATTTAGCGAGAAATCGTGACTTTTGACCCAGAGCTCGGTTCGGAACCACATACACATCTTAGTTGGGTCCTGGGTCGGGGAAGCTACAAAACCACTCCATTCGCTGATCTGAATTTTCCCTGAGGAGTTAGACTAAATCGTATCCAAGAATTGGTAAAAAAAACCTTAATTCAGCCAGAAGACGTTACTTTTGTCCCACAACTCAGTTTCGAATTCGACAGGAAAGCTAAAAAAAACCACTCCATTCGCTGATCTGACCAAAGCTCATCTCCCAATTGGCAAAGGAACTCAATAAAGCCAGAAAAAGGAACTTTTGACCCAGAGCTCTTCCCTGAGACTAAATCGTATCCCAGAATTGGCAAAAAACCTGAACTCAGCCAGAAAACCTAACTTTTGACCCAGAGCTCAGTTTCGAACACGAAGCACATATTGGTTATGTCCCATGACAGGAAAGCTAAAAAACCACTCCATTCGCTGATCTGACCAAAGGTCATCTCCCAATTGGCAAAGGAACTCAATTAAGACAGAATAGGGAACTTTTGACCCCGAGCTCGTTTCAACCACATACATATCTTAGTTGTGTCCTGGGTCGGGGAAGCTAAAAAACCACTCCATTCGCTGATCTGAGCTTTCCGTGAGGAGTTAGACCAAAGCTCATTTCCCAATTTACAAAGGAACTCAATTCAGCGAGAAATCGTGACTTTTGACCCAGAACTCGGTAACGAACCACATACACATCCTAGTTTGGGTACTGGGTCGGGGAAGCTAAAAAACCACTCCATTCGCTGATCTGAACTTTCTCTGAGGAGTTAGACTAAATCGTATCCCAGAATTGGCAAAAAAACCTGAATTCAGCCAGAAAACGTTACTTTTGACCCACAGCTCAGTTTCAAACCACATACACATCTTAGTTGTGTCCTGTACGGGGAAGCTACAAAACCACTCCATTCGCTGATCTGACTTTTCTGGGAGTTAGACCAAAGTCATCTCCCAATTGCCAAAGGAACTCAATTAAGCAGAAATCGTGAACTTTTGACCCCGAGCTCGTTTCAACCACATACATATCTTAGTTGTGTCCTGGGTCGGGGAAGCTACAAAACCACTCCATTCGCTGATCTGAGCTTTCCCTGAGGAGTTAGACCAAAGCTCATTTCCCAATTGACAAAGGAACTCAATTCAGCGAGAAATCGTGACTTTTGACCCAGAGCTCGGTTCGGAACCACATACACATCTTAGTTGGGTCCTGTGTCGGGGAAGCTACAAAACCACTCCATTCGCTGATCTGAATTTTCCCTGAGGAGTTAGACTAAATCGTATCCAAGAATTGGTAAAAAACCTTAATTCAGCCAGAAGACGTTACTTTTGTCCCACAACTCAGTTTCGAATACGACAGGAAAGCTAAAAAAACCACTCCATTCGCTGATCTGACCAAAGCTCATCTCCCAATTGGCAAAGGAACTCAATAAAGCCAGAAAAAGGAACTTTTGACCCAGAGCTCTTCCCTGAGACTAAATCGTATCCCAGAATTGGCAAAAAACCTGAACTCAGCCAGAAAACGTTACTTTTGACCCAGAGCTCAGTTTCGAACACGAAGCACATATTGGTTATGTCCCATGACAGGAAAGCTAAAAAACCACTCCATTCGCTGATCTGACCAAAGGTCATCTCCCAATTGGCAAAGGAACTCAATTAAGACAGAATAGGGAACTTTTGACCCCGAGCTCCTTTCAACCAGATACATATCTTAGTTGTGTCCTGGGTCGGGGAAGCTAAAAAACCACTCCATTCGCTGATCTGAGCTTTCCGTGAGGAGTTAGACCAAAGCTCATTTCCCAATTGACAAAGGAACTCAATTCAGTGAGAAATCGTGACTTTTGACCCAGAGCTCGGTTCGGAACCACATACACATCTTAGTTTGTCAGATGACCCAACTAAGATATGTATGTGGTTGAAACGAGCTCTGGGTCAAAAGTTCCCATTTCTGGCTTAATTGGGCTCTTTTGCCAATTCTGATATATACTTTTATCTAACTCCTCAGGGAAAGTTCAGATCAGCGAATGAAGTGGATTTTTTCCTTCCCCGACTCAGGAGACCACTAACATATGCATGTCATTCGAAACTGAGCTCTGGGTAAAATGTTACGTTTCTGGCTGAATTAGGCTCTTTTGCCAATTCTGATGTAAGCTTTGGTCTAACTACTCGGGGAATGCTCAGATCAGCGAATGGAGTGGTTTTTTAGCTTCTCCGACCCAGGACTCCACTAAGATGTGTATGTGGTTCCGAACCGAGCTCTCGATCAAAAGTTAGGTTTTCTGGCTTAATTGAGTTCCTTTGCCAATTAGGAGATGACCTTTGGTCAGATAAGCGAATGGAGTGGTTTTGAGCTCTCCTGTCTTGGGACATAACCAACATGTGTTTCGTGTTCGAAACTGAGCTCTGGGTCAAAAGTAACGTTTTCTGGCTGAATTCAGGTTTTTTGCCAATTCTGGGATACGATTTAGTCTAACTCCTCAGGGAAAGTTCAGATCAGCGAATGGAGTGGTTTTTTAGCTTCCCCGACCCAGGACCCAACTAGGATGTGTATGTGGTTCGGTACCGAGTTCTGGGTCAAAAGTCACGATTTCTCGCTGAATTGAGTTCCTTTGTCAATTGGGAAATGAGCTTTGGTCTAACTCCTCACGGAAAGCTCAGATCAGCGAATGGAGTGGTTTTTTAGCTTCCCCGACCCAGGACACAACTAAGATATGTATGTGGTTGAAACGAGCTCGGGGTCAAAAGTTCCCTATTCTGTCTTAATTGAGTTTCTTTGCCAATTGGGAGATAATCTTTGGTCAGATTAGCGAATGGAGTGGTTTTTTAGCTTTCCTGTCATGGGACATAACCAATATGTGTTTCGTGTTCGAAACTGAGCTCTGGGTCAAAAGTAACGTTTTCTGGCTGAATATAGTTCCTTTGCCATTTGGGAGATAAGCTTTGGTCTAACTCCTCAGGTCAGCGAATGGAATGGTTCTTTCGCTTCCCCGATTTAGGACACCACTGATATTTGTATGTTGTTCGAAACTGAGCTCTGGGTCAAAAGTAACGTTTTCTGGCTGAATTCAGTTTTTTTGGCAATTGTGGGATACGATTTAGTCTAACTCCTCAGGAAAAGTTCAGATCAGCGAATGGAGTGGATTTTTTCCTTCCCCGACTCAGGAGACCACTAACATATGCATGTCATTCGACTAAGATGTAATGTGTTTCGGAACTGAGCTCTGGGTCAAATGTTACGTTTTCTGGCTGAATAGAGTTCCTTTGCCATTTGGGAGATGACCTTTGGTCAGCGAATGGAGTGTTTATTTAGCTTTCCTGTCATGGGACATAACCAATATGTGTTTCGTGTTCGAAACTGAGCTCTGGGTGAAAAGTAACGTTTTCTGGCTGCATTGAGTTCCTTTGTCAATTGAGATATGAGCTTTGGTCAGGTCAGCGAATGGACTGGTTTTTTTAGCTTTCTTGTCGTATTCGAAACTGAGCTCTGGGACAAAAGTAACGTTTTCTGGCTGAATTCAGTTTTTTTCCAATTCTGGGATACGATTTAGTCCAATACCTCAGGGAAACTTCAGATCAGCGAATGGAATGGTTCTTTAGCTTCCCCGACGCAGGACACCACTGATGTAATGTGGTTCGGAACGGAGCTCTGGGTCAAATGTTCCTTTTTCTGGCTGTATTGAGTTCCTTTGTCAATTGGGAGATGAGCTTTGGTCAGATCAGCGAATGGACTGGTTTTTTTAGCTTTCCTGTCGTATTCGAAACTGAGCTCTGGGACAAAAGTAACGTTTTCTGGCTGACTTCAGTTTTTTACCAATTCCTGGATACGATTTAGTCTAACCTCAGGGAAAATTTGTAGCTTCCCCGACCCAGGACCCAACTAAGAAATGTATGTGGTTCCGAACCGAGCTGGGTCAAAAGTTAGTTTTTTTGGCTGAATTCAGTTCCTTTACCAATTGGGAGATGACCTTTGGTCAGATCAGCGAATGGAGTGTTTTTTTACCTTTCCTGTCATGGGACATAACCAATATGTGTTTCGTGTTTGAAACTGAGCTCTGGGTCAAAAGTAACGTTTTCTGGCTGAATTCAGGTTTTTTGCCAATTCTTGGATACGATTTAGTCTAACTCCTAAGGGAGAGTTAAGATCTGCGAATTGAGTGGTTTTTTAGCTTCCCCGTCCGAGGACCCAACTAAAATGTCTATGTGGTTCCGAACCGAGCTGTGGGTCAAATGTTAGGTATTCTGGCTGAATTTAGGTTTTTTCCCAATTCTGGGATACGATTTAGTCTAAATCCTCAGGGAGAGTTAAGATCTGCGAATTGAGTGGTTTTTTAGCTTCCCCGACTGAGGACCCAACTAAAATGTCTATGTAGTTCCGAACCGAGCTGTGGGTCAAATGTTAGGTATTCTGGCTGAATTTAGGTTTTTTCCCAATTCTGGGATACGATTTAGTATCAGGGAAAGTTCAGATCAGCGAATGGAGTGGTTTTTTAGCTTCCCCGACCCAGGACACAACTAAGAAATGTATGTGGTTCCAAACCGAGCTCTGGGTCAAATGTTAGGTTTTCTGGCTGAATTCTGGTTTTTTCCCAATTCAGGGATACGATTTAGTCTCAAGGAAAGTTCAGATCAGCGAATGGAGTGGTTTTGTAGCTTTCCTGTCATGGGACATAACTAATATGTGTTTCGTGTTCGAAACTGAGCTCTGGGACAAAAGTAACGTTTTCTGGCTGAATTCAGGTTTTTTGCCAATTCTTGGATACGATTTAGTCTAACTCCTCAGGGAGAGTTAAGATCTGCGAATTGAGTGGTTTTTTAGCTTCCCCGACGGAGGACCCAACTAAAATGTCTATGTGGTTCCGAACCGAGCTGTGGGTCAAATATTAGGTATTCTGGCTGAATTTAGGTTTTTTCCCAATTCTGGGATACGATTAAGTCTAACTCCTCAGGGAGAGTTAAGATCTGCGAATTGAGTGGTTTTTTAGCTTCCCCGACCGAGGACCCAACTAAAATGTCTATGTGGTTCCGAACCGAGCTGTGGGTCAAATGTTAGGTATTCTGGCTGAATTTAGGTTTTTTCCCAATTCTGGGATATGATTTAGTCTAACTCTTCAGAGAAAGTTCAGATCAGCGAATGGAATGGTTCGTTAGCTTCCCCGACGCAGGACACCACTGATGTAATGTGGTTCGGAACGCAGCTCTGGGTCAAATGTTACGTTTTCTGGCTGAATAGAGTTCCTTTGTCATTTGGGAGATAAGCTTTGGTCTAACTCCTCAGGGAAAGCTCAGATGAGCGAATGGAATTGTTCCTTAGCTTCCCCAATTTAGGACACAACTAATATGTGTATGTTGTTCGAAACCGAGCTCTGGGTCAAAAGTTCCTTTTTCTGGCTGTATTGAGTTCCTTTGTCAATTGGGAGATGAGCTTTGGTCAGATCAGCGAATGGACTGGTTTTTTTAGCTTTCCTGTCGTATTCGAAACTGAGCTCTGGGACAAAAGTAACGTTTTCTGGCTGAATTCAGTTTTTTTCCAATTCTGGGATATGATTTAGTCCAACACCTCAGGGAAAGTTCAGATCAGCGAATGGAATGGTTTTTTAGCTTCCCCAATTTAGGACACAACTAATATGTGTATGTTGTTCGAAACCGAGCTCTGGGTCAAAAGTTCCTTTTTCTGGCTGTATTGAGTTCCTTTGCCAATTGGGAGATGAGCTTTGGTCAGATCAGCGAATGGAGTGGTTTTTTTAGGTTTCCTGTCGTATTCGAAACTGAGCTCTGGTACAAAAGTTAGGTTTTCTGGCTGAGTTCAGGTTTTTTGCCAATTCTGGGATACGATTTAGTCTAACTCCTCAGGGAAAGCTCAGATCAGCGAATGGAGTGGTTTTTTAGCTTCTCCGATCCAGGACAAACTAAGATATGTATGTGGTTGAAACGAGCTCTGGGTCAAAAGTTCCCTTTTCTGGCTTAATTGGGCTCTTTTGCCAATTCTGATATATACTTTTATCTAACTCCTCAGGGAAAGTTCAGATCAGCGAATGAAGTGGATTTTTTCCTTCCCCGACTCAGGAGACCACTAACATATGCATGTCATTCGAAACTGAGCTCTGGGTAAAATGTTACGTTTCTGGCTGAATTAGGCTCTTTTGCCAATTCTGATGTAAGCTTTGGTCTAACTACTCGGGGAATGCTCAGATCAGCGAATGGAGTGGTTTTTTAGCTTCTCCGACCCAGGACTCCACTAAGATGTGTATGTGGTTGAAACGAGCTCTGGGTCAAAAGTTCCCTTTTCTGTGTTAATTGAGTTCCTTTGCCAATTGGGAGATAAGCTTTGGTCAGATTAGCGAATGGAGTGGTTTTTTAGCTTTCCTGTCATGGGACATAACCAATATGTGTTTCGTGTTCGAAATTGAGCTCTGGGTCAAAAGTAACGTTTTCTGGCTGAGTATAGTTCCTTTGCCATTTGGGAGATAAGCTTTGGTCTAACTCCTCAGGTCAGCGAATGGAATGGTTCTTTCGCTTCCCCGATTTAGGACACCACTGATATTTGTATGTTCTTCGAAACTGAGCTCTGGGTCAAAAGTAAAGTTTTCTGGCTGAATTCAGTTTTTTTGCCAATTCTGAGATACGATTTAGTCCAACTCCTCAGGGAAAGTTCAGATCAGCGAATGGAATGGTTTTTTAGCTTCCCCGACCCGGGACACAACTAAGATATGTATGTGGTTGAAACGAGCTCTGCGTCAAATGTTCCCTTTTCAGGCTGTATTGAGTTCCTTTGTCAATTGAGAGATGAGCTTTGGTCAGGTCAGCGAATGGACTGGTTTTTTTTAGCTTTCTTGTTGTATTCGAAACTGAGCTCTGAGACAAAAGTAACGTTTTCTGGCTGAATTCAGTTTTTTTCCAATTCTGGGATACGATTTAGTCTAACTCCTAAGGGAGAGTTAAGATCTGCGAATTGAGTGGTTTTTTAGCTTCCCCGTCCGAGGACCCAACTAAAATGTCTATGTGGTTCCGAACCGAGCTGTGGGTCAAATGTTAGGTATTCTGGCTGAATTTAGGTTTTTTCCCAATTCTGGGATACGATTTAGTCTAACTCCTCAGGGAAAATTCAGATCAGTGAATGGAGTTGGTTTGTAGCTTCCCCGACCCAGGACCCAACTAAGAAATGTATGTGGTTCCGAACCGAGCTGGGTCAAAAGTTAGGTTTTCTGGCTGAATTCAGTTCCTTTACCAATTGGGAGATGACCTTTGGTCAGATCAGCGAATGGAGTGTTTTTTTACCTTTCCTGTCATGGGACATAACCAATATGTGTTTCGTGTTCGAAACTGAGCTCTGGGTCAAAAGTAACGTTTTCTGGCTGAATTCAGGTTTTTTGCCAATTCTTGGATACGATTTAGTCTAACTCCTCAGGGAGAGTTAAGATCTGCGAATTGAGTGGTTTTTTAGCTTCCCCGTACCGAGGACCCAACTAAAATGTCTATGTGGTTCCGAACCGAGCTGTGGGTCAAATGTTAGGTATTCTGGCTGAATTTAGGTTTTTTCCCAATTCTGGGATACGATTTAGTCTAAATCCTCAGGGAGAGTTAAGATCTGCGAATTGAGTGGTTTTTTAGCTTCCCCGACTGAGGACCCAACTAAAATGTCTATGTAGTTCCGAACCGAGCTGTGGGTCAAATGTTAGGTATTCTGGCTGAATTTAGGTTTTTTCCCAATTCTGGGATACGATTTAGTATCAGGGAAAGTTCAGATCAGCGAATGGAGTGGTTTTTTAGCTTCCCCGACCCAGGACACAACTAAGAAATGTATGTGGTTCCAAACCGAGCTCTGGGTCAAATGTTAGGTTTTCTGGCTGAATTCTGGTTTTTTCCCAATTCAGGGATACGATTTAGTCTCAAGGAAAGTTCAGATCAGCGAATGGAGTGGTTTTGTAGCTTTCCTGTCATGGGACATAACCAATATGTGTTTCGTGTTCGAAACTGAGCTCTGGGACAAAAGTAACGTTTTCTGGCTGAATTCAGGTTTTTTGCCAATTCTTGGATACGATTTAGTCTAACTCCTCAGGGAGAGTTAAGATCTGCGAATTGAGTGGTTTTTTAGCTTCCCCGACGGAGGACCCAACTAAAATGTCTATGTGGTTCCGAACTGAGCTGTGGGTCAAATATTAGGTATTCTGGCTGAATTTAGGTTTTTTCCCAATTCTGGGATACGATTAAGTCTAACTCCTCAGGGAGAGTTAAGATCTGCGAATTGAGTGGTTTTTTAGCTTCCCCGACCGAGGACCCAACTAAAATGTCTATGTGGTTCCGAACCGAGCTGTGGGTCAAATGTTAGGTATTCTGGCTGAATTTAGGTTTTTTCCCAATTCTGGGATATGATTTAGTCTAACTCTTCAGAGAAAGTTCAGATCAGCGAATGGAATGGTTCGTTAGCTTCCCCGACGCAGGACACCACTGATGTAATGTGGTTCGGAACGCAGCTCTGGGTCAAATGTTACGTTTTCTGGCTGAATAGAGTTCCTTTGTCATTTGGGAGATAAGCTTTGGTCTAACTCCTCAGGGAAAGCTCAGATGAGCGAATGGAATTGTTCCTTAGCTTCCCCAATTTAGGACACAACGAATATGTTTATGTTGTTCGAAACCGAGCTCTGGGTCAACAGTTCCTTTTTCTGGCTGTTCCTTTGCCAATTGGGAGATGAGCTTTGGTCAGATCAGCGAATGGAGTGGTTTTTTTAGCTTTCCTGTCGTATTTGAAACTGAGCTCTGGGAGAAAAGTTAGGTTTTCTGGCTGAGTTCAGGTTTTTTGCCAATTCTGGGACATAACCAATATGTGTTTCGTGTTCGAAACTGAGCTCTGGGTCAAAAGTAACGTTTTCTGGTTGAGTATAGTTCCTTTGCCATTTGGGAGATAAGCTTTGGTCTAACTCCTCAGGTCAGCGAATGGAATGGTTCTTTCGCTTCCCCGATTTAGGACACCACTGATATTTGTATGTTCTTCGAAACTGAGCTCTGGGTCAAAAGTAAAGTTTTCTGGCTGAATTCAGTTTTTTTGCCAATTCTGAGATACGATTTAGTCCAATCCTCAGGGAAAGCGCAGATCAGCGAATGGAGTGGTTTTTTAGCTTCCCCGACCCAGGACACAACTAAGATATGTAGGTGGTTGAAACGAGCTCTGGGTCAAAAGTTCCCTTTTCTGGCTTAATTGGGCTCTTTTGCCAATTGGGAGGTGACCTTTGGTCAGCGAATGGAGTGTTTATTTAGCTTTCCTGTCATGGGACATAACCAATATGTGTTTCGTGTTCGAAACTGAGCTCTGGGTGAAAAGTAACGTTTTCTGGCTATATTGAGTTCCTTTGTCAATTGAGAGATGAGCTTTGGTCAGATCAGCGAATGGACTTTGTTTTTTTAGCTTTCCTGTCTTCGAAACTGAGCTCTGGGACAAAACTAACGTTTCCTACTGAATTCAGTTTTTTTCCAATTCTGGGATACGATTTAGTCCAATACCTCAGGGAAACTTCAGATCAGCGAATGGAATGGTTCTTTAGCTTCCCCGACGCAGGACACCACTGATGTAATGTGGTTCGGAACGGAGCTCTGGGTCAAATGTTCCTTTTTCTGGCTGTATTGAGTTCCTTTGTCAATTGAGAGATGAGCTTTGGTCAGATCAGCGAATGGACTGGTTTTTTTTAGCTTTCCTGTCGTATTCGAAACTGAGCTCTGGGACAAAAATAATGTTTTCTGGCTGAATTCAGTTTTTTTCCAATTCTGGGATACGATTTAGTACAACACCTCAGGGGAAGCTCAGATCAGCGAATGGAGTGGTTTTTTAGCTTCTCCGATCCAGGACACAACTAATATATGTATGTGGTTGAAACGAGCTCTGGGCCAAAAGTTCCTTTTTCTTTCTGTATTTAGTTCCTTTGCCAATTGGGAGATAAGCTTTGGTCAGATTAGCGAATGGAGTGCTTTTTTAGCTTTCCTGTCATGGGACATAACCAATATGTGTTTCGTGTTCGAAACTGAGCTCTGGGTCAAAAGTAACGTTTTCTGGCTGAGTATAGTTCCTTTGCCATTTGGGAGATAAGCTTTGGTCTAACTCCTCAGGTCAGCGAATGGAATGGTTCTTTCGCTTCCCCGATTTAGGACACCACTGATATTTGTATGTTCTTCGAAACTGAGCTCTGGGTCAAAAGTAAAGTTTTCTGGCTGAATTCAGTTTTTTTGCCAATTCTGAGATACGATTTAGTCCAACTCCTCAGGGAAAGCTCAGATCAGTGGTTTTTTAGCTTTCCTGTCATGGGACATAACCAATATGTGTTTCGTGTTCGAAACTGAGCTCTGGGTCAAAAGTAACGTTTTCTGGCTGAATTCAGGTTTTTTGCCAATTCTGGGATACGATTTAGTCTAACTCCTCAGGGAAAGTTCAGTTCAGCGAATGGAGTGGTTTTTTAGCTTCCCCGACCCAGGACCCAACTAGGATGTGTATGTGGTTCGGTACCGAGTTCTGAGTCAAAAGTCACGATTTCTCGCTGAATTGAGTTCCTTTGTCAATTGGGAGATGAGGTTTGGTCTAACTCCTCACGGAAAGCTGAGATCAGCGAATGGAGTGGTTTTTTAGCTTCTCCGACCGAGGACACAACTAAGATATGTATGTGGTTGAAACGAGCTCTGGGTCAAAAGTTCCCTTTTCTGGCTTAATTGGGCTCTTTTGCCAATTCTGATATATACTTTTATCTAACTCCTCAGGGAAAGTTCAGATCAGCGAATGAAGTGGATTTTTTCCTTCCCCGACTCAGGAGACCACTAACATATGCATGTCATTCGAAACTGAGCTCTGGGTAAAATGTTACGTTTCTGGCTGAATTAGGCTCTTTTGCCAATTCTGATGTAAGCTTTGGTCTAACTACTCGGAGAATGCTCAGATCAGTGAATGGAGTGGTTTTTTAGCTTCTCCGACCCAGGACTCCACTAAGATGTGTATGTGGTTGAAACGAGCTCTGGGCCAAAAGTTCCTTTTTCTTTCTGTATTGAGTTCCTTTGCCAATTGGGAGATAAGCTTTGGTCTAACTCCTCACGGAAAGCTCAGATCAGCGAATGGAGTGGTTTTTTAGCTTTCCTGTCATGGAACATAACCAATATGTGTTTCGTGTTCGAAACTGAGCTCTGGGACAAAAGTAATGTTTTCTGGCTGAATTCAGGTTTATTTACCAATTCTTGGATACGATTTAGTCTAACTCCTCAGGGAAAATTCAGATCAGCGAATGGAGTGGTTTTGTAGCGTCCCCGACCCAGGACCCAACTAAGATATGTATGTGGTTCCGAACCGAGCTCTGCGTCAAATGTTCCCTTTTCGGGCTGAATAGAGTTCTTGTCATTTGGGAGATAAGCTTTGGTCTAACTCCTCAGGGAAAGCTCAGATGATTGAATGGAATTGTTCTTTAGCTTCCCCAATTTAGGACACAACTAATATGTGTATGTTGTTCGAAACCGAGCTCTGGGTCAAAAGTTCCTTTTTCTGGCTGTATTGAGTTCCTTTGCCAATTGGGAGATGAGCTTTGGTCAGATCAGCGAATGGAGTGGTTTTTTTAGCTTTCCTGTCGTATTCGAAACTGAGGTCTAGGACAAAAGTTAGGTTTTCTGGCTGAGTTCAGGTTTTTTGCCAATTCTGGGATACGATTTAGTCTAACTCCTCAGGGAAAGTTCAGATCAGCGAATGGAGTCGTTTTTTAGCTTCCCCGACCCAGGGCACAACTAAGATATGTATGGGGTTGAAACGAGCTCTGGGTGAAAAGTTCCTTTTTCTGGCTGTATTGAGTTCCTTTGCCAACTGGGAGATGACCTTTGGTCAGTTCAGAAAATGGAGTGTTTATTTAGCATTCCTGTCATGGGACATAACCAACATGTGCTTCATGTTCGAAACTGAGCTCTGGGTCAAAAGTAACGTTTTCTGGCTGAATATAGCTCCTTTGCCATTTGGGAGATAAGCTTTGGTCTAACTCCTCAGGTCAGCGAATGGAATGGT